>OZ035930.1:5397701-5445201 GCA_964034925.1 Tricholoma hemisulphureum | reverse complement strand
TCCATTGTATTTGTCTACTCCTTTTAGTGTGTTGGTCTCCCATCTCTGATTGGCAGTAACCCATGTCCTCTGTCTAGACTTCATAGGGTTATCCTGAAGTATTTTTAACCAAGTCTTAATGTGACCTGTAAACTTCAACTTTGCGCTTAACCTTGCTCTTAGTGAAGCTTGTTCACTTTCAATTGAGGGTATGCCTAGCTCATATGCCAATGTGAATGGTTCTTGTGCCAGTGACTTGCTAGAGTTGCCTAATTTTTTTTTTTTTTTTTTTTTTTTTTTTGTTCAACAATTTATAACGCGGTGCACGATCGCAGTCCGCGGGCCTGAGGTAGAATACAACCTAGTACACTACGATTCAACCGTACTCTAACCCCCGCCAGTGTGATACCCCTTTCTCTTTTGGTAGCCGCTCAGGTGGACAGGTGAGACCATGGATAATGCCCACAGGGGCGTGAAGGTCCGCCGCGTCTATGCGGCCCGTGAACCAGAAAACTCCCCCCCCAGTGGTTGCCACGGTCCCCCCACGCGCAGCCGAAGCCGGTGAGCGGTGTTAATTCACCGTAAGCCCCCAGACCACAAGGGCCCGGAGGTTAACCGTTTCCCCGTCCGGAGAAAGAATGGTGACCGCTGCCCGTGAGCAGCGGACCATGGGTGCAGTGCTGTCACTGTCCCATGAAAGCACCTGGCTGTGACCGTGTACGGCCCAAACGACGCCGGTAAAGGTGGGCAAGCAGGGGGAAGAGGGTGGTTGGTAACGACCCACTTCTCCTGCCCATCCGAACAAGCCCGGGACGAGTCCCAGGAACACTCTACCCGTAGCGGCAGAGTGTGTGAAGGGCCCCGCCCCTATTTAGAGGGCGGGATGCCTGACCGCACGGACTGGGGACAGCCGCAGCCAGCCCCAGCCTCGAAGTGAAGGATCAGTTGTGCCGCCATCGTGGACGATGGCGCACCTCAGACATGGCGCGGCCCTCATAAAAACAGAGGGCGGGGCTGTAGTGGAAGGGGCCACTTAGGGGGCCATCGCCGAGGGATGGCAGCCCAGAAAACGGCTGGTGTGCGGTACGCGCCCATTGCTGTGAAGTGCGGCCCCTGGCGCTATGCGTCATGGGCCCAGTAATAGTGGTGCTGGAGGAGCGATTCCCCCTGCCCTCCACTGTCCGATCTTAGCGATCGTAGATAATCCGCTGCCCCCTGATCACAGGCGGGCAGTGGGAGATGCTCGATCTCCTGTCGGCAGCGGGGAACGCCAGCCCCGCCGCAGTCCTAGTGAGCAGGTGAATCCCATGAGCACACACATAGAGTGTAAGTGCCCAAAAGGGAGAAGGAGGAGGGCCGCGCCGGCGCGCATACCCCAAGTGTGGAGCGAGGACCCACCCAGAAGAGGTGAGCAGTATCCTGTAGCCGTAGAGTAGCTTAAACATCGAAAGGAAGATGTAGCAAACGCACCAAATCCCTAGATCCTCTCCAGGGATCTGAAAACCTCAAAATGAGCGCCCCCCCTACCCAAGCGTTCTCCCCCCGACCCCAGAGCGGGACCCCCAGCCTAAGCCGGCAGTGTTAATTCACCGTCGAACCCCCCCACCGATTGGTGGAAGGTGCCCCACCCCAGAGCCCAGGATCCTCGAGCTCAGGTAGAGTAAAGTGGCGGACAGTAGAAGACCCACTTAGTGGGCATCCGCGGACGATCCGAGGGGATCGGTCAAGCAGATCGGCAAGGTGCTCAGGAATACTCCCAAGCACCCCCCAGTGGACGATATATACTGGTCTGATCGAAGATCAGGCCAGGGAACGGACCGCTGGACGGCGCGCCAGACAGTGTGGAGAATGTTCCCACGACACATGGTGGTGGTAACAAGTCAAGGAGTGTGTAGAGTTGCCTAATGACCATCGCAAAGCCTTGTTAACTATGCGTTGTATAGGTGCAGCATTTGCTTGCTTATAGCCAACCCATTCCGATCCATATACCATTTTTGATATTAGTAGTGTCCTGATTAATGCCACCTTTATCGGTAGTGGCCACTTTGGGTCCACTAGCATGGGCCTTAGCATATTCAATACTTTGTCCCCTTTACTTGCCTGTTGTATACAGTGTTTTGACTCATTTATACTTGTTTCACCCAAGGACTTGTCCATTATGATGCCCAAGTATTTGTATGAGTCTACTATCGGTAAGTCTCCATCTGGTGTGTAGAAGTAGGCATCCTCGCATTGTGATTGTTCCTCTTCTGAGTCACTCCATAGTAGCACTCCACACTTTGGAATTCCTATTTCCATGCCCCATTTCTGACCCCAGTTATATACCCCCATGCTAAGGGTCTGAGCTGATTCTAAGGTCTCTTCAAGGCCTATTAAGTCATCTGCATACTGGCCACCTGGGCATTTGCCATAGTGGACAGTTTCTGGGATCCCTGGGACTTTCACTCCACCTGCTGAAGCCTCCTTCAGCAAGTAGTTCACAAACAGTATGAACAAGAGTGGGGATAGTGGACATCCCTGTCAGTTACCTTGCTTCATTTCAAATGATCACGAGGTTCTGCCTCCAGCTCTGACCGTCATCAGTGAGTGTCTATACATAAACTTAATCAAGTTCAGCATCTTCCCTCTAATACCCATGTGATCTAGGATTTTGTAAAGGGCCTCTTGGTGCACTTTATCATAAGCTTTTTTGAAGTCTATGAAGACTCCATATGTTGACTTTCCTGATATCCTTCGCCTTCTCACAATTTCTGCTATTGCAATAAACTGTGCAACTGCTTCTTCATGTTGTCTAAAGCCTGCCTGTTCAGGTGTTATAATCATTGCCTCTTCGCATGCTACATAGAGTCTGTTTGCAATAATACCCAATAACACTTTAAAGGCTACTGATATTAGACTTATCCCTCTGTAGTTTATCATTAATTCAGGGTTACCTGACTTGAATAGGTTTGTTATTATCACTTCATCCCATGAGCTAGGAGTCTGTTCTAAGGCCCAAACTGATTCTAGTATTGGGAAGAATGCTTTGCCTATAGGGGTCAATGGCAGGGGAGGCATATCTTGTTCTCCTAGGGAGAACTTGACATTATCTGGTCTTGTCATACCAGGGTTGTCAATCAGTACCTTCTGCATACATTCTTCAAATAAGAGCTCCTTTAGTACATTGACATGGATTTCATCCTTGCCAACAGCCGTGTTCCTGTTCATTCGCCTTATGGCCAATAAAGCTTCGGTCCACTTAAGTTGGTTGTTAATTTCCTTCAATTGCTCTCTAGGTTCACCCAAGTCAATCTCAGCCCAGTGTTCTGAGTCACGAGATGGGCCAGGATCACCATTTGCCAAGCTGTCATAATGCTCAGCTATGGCTTCTAATATGTCATCAGGTGTCACACATAACTCCCCTTTGCTATTGCGAATAGGTTGTAGTGCTTCTGAGGCACCATCATGACATATTTTTGCTTTTAATCGGGCCCATACAGCTTTGTAGTCACATCCACGTATGTCTCTACAAGTGTAACCAATTGCTTTGAAGTCATTCTTAGTGTTCCATCTGTCTCTAGACTTCTGGTAAGCCTTTTGACATTTTTTGAACCTATTGATTTGAGCCTGGGTTGGCTCACCTTTCTGTAGGATAATGTTAGCAATCTTTTCAGACTCCACATTGCGTCTCTTCAGTAAGTCCTTCAATTTTCTTGGTAACTTTGTCTTTCCTTGCACTGCGAGCTTTTTGATATTCAGGCTTTTACTGACTTTGTCCATGGTGTTAGTAAACCCTTCAGCCATATCATCCAACTCTTCTTTCAACTCACACTCTTCAACCTGTAATAGGTCCCATCTATTTGAGTGTATCAGTTCTCGTGCATCTTTCTTTATAGCTTGAAGATCATATCTCCACTGTTGAGTAGAGGGTGTATTATCTGTGATAACTACTCTTAGGGCAGCTACTAGTGGTCTATGATCGCTCATGCCATAATTCCTTAGTACTCTAGGTTGTCGCAGGATAGTTACTGCTCCTGCACTTAGCACCATGTGGTCTATATCCTGAGGTAACCCCTTTTCTGGGAACCTAGTGTAGGCTGATCCTCTGGGTCTATGAACCATAAGCCCAGTTTTTTCAGTTTTCAGCTTCACTTGTAATAGGTTTCCTTCGATGTTCCAGTCACCTAAGAATATAATGGATGCCCCTGGAGACTTTTTGAGAATATTGTGATTAAGGTGTAATAGTTTATTGACTTGCTTATTTCTAACACTCCTGAAGTTGCCTCCAGAGGCTAGATAGACCGCTACAATGTGTATAGGGGCGCTAGTACCAGGTAAACCATTTACCTTCACATGTATATGTTCATCAGATCTGCTGACTTCATATGAGGATAAGTGTGTCCTTACTAGGATTGCTTGCCCTCTGAAGCCCTCTCTCCAGTGCTGTGTATACACTGTATACCCAGGCATCCTTAGTGGGTATGCCCTTTCAGACACTAGAGTTTCTTGTATTGAGCATATACTTATTTGTTCTTTCTTAAGAAAACGAGTTAGATCCAGTTTCTTGGATGGGAACCCATTCAGATTAAGTGTAGCTATGTCTTTCCAGTCCTTTGGCTGCACTTCACTCATGGTTGGGACCTTTGGCCTTTCCTTCCATGTCTTGTACAAGTCTATTCTCCATTTACTAAGTGGTCTTGATCTCCATCTAACATTTTCAATCAAGTCACCTTTCATTGATTTTGTGAAGGCTAAGGTTCTATGGGTCGTTTTTGACCTAATTGTACGTATTATCCCAGCAGCTACTGATTTTCTTACATACATTTTCACCCTGGCCTGTTGGTTAATAGGATTAACCTTGATCAATACCTTTATACTGTGGAAGACTTCAGGTCTAAGGGTGGCTTTCAGCTCATCCCAGACTTGTTTCAGAGTCAGGTTACCTATGTTGTATAGGACAAACTTTTCAGAGTCAAAGATATCTTTCACTTTGCAAAGGGCCCTACTCCCTTCAGTAGAGCTAACCCCCTCTTCAAATAATGCTGGCTGTGGTATCTGCTCCAAGTCTACCACTGCGCGCTCCCTTTCAGCAGGAGAGGCTATAATGCCCATGGTTTTATTTGAGTTATTCATGTTATTTGTATAGGGGTTAATGGTGCTAGGTTCCAAAGAACGCATCCCTGCAGATGATATACCTAAGCATGGGCATGCCCGGCAAACATCCACACTTCAACTCTTTTTCACCACCACCTCCAACCAGTAATAAGACTCTTAGGGCCAGGCTCATTAGTTAAGCTTGTCCTTTGGGGGCGTTCAGGGTAAAGTTAGTCCAGCTATTCTTTACCTTTGTGGTTAGCGGCCATAAGTAAGATCCCTTCACCCATTATCTAGTCAGTCAACACACTTTGTAATGTGGGGTGTTTCTCTCTTGTCCAGTCCGATCAGTTCCTGTTAGCTTTAGCTTTGTTTGTCCTTACTAGCATAGTGTGTTGTATTTAACTCTACTAGCTATTTCCTTGACTTGCTTTATTTTTCTTACCGCTTAATTCACTTAGTTAGTATCTCTTGCTGTCTATCCTGGTCTCCTGGTGGGAATGTGGATTGACAATTTCATTACTATCTACTTGATACATACTTGGTTTCTAACTATTATGTAATTATTGACTGGTCCATAAGGGACCTAGTTATTCTTACACTAGTACTAACTACTTGTTATCTTTATAGGGTGTGTCTGGTCAGTTACATTCATTACTTAGATTATCTATTGTATTGATGTTACCTTGGGGCGCAGGTGCTTTTGCATCTTTCACTCCTAGATACACTTGTGGTGTATCTCCTTTCACTTATCCTATTGTAATGCTCTTCAGGTTGGTTATATACTACACTCTGGTTCTCAGATATGTTGTTATAACCTTGAGGTGCAAATGTCTTTATATCTTTCACCTCTAGGTACACTTTTGTTGGGTGTATCTCCTTCTGCATTTTTTCCCTTATAGTGTTTAGCCTGCCCTCACCATGGTAGTAAGAGGTCTTCACTATATCTACTATTGGGTTAATTACAACTTGTATGTATCATTAATTAAATGGGGCCGGTGGGGTTTGATAAGGTAGTTTCTGGGCCTTTGCCCTTCTTAGCTTTGGGCTTTTCTGCCTTACCATTTCCCTTCTCTAATTTCTTGACGCGGTTCTCTAATGCGTTAATGTTCAAGTTGGCTTTCGCCAAGGCCTGCTCGAGGGCTGTTACTCGGTCAGCATTTTCTCGCAGTGATTCTTGTACTGGGAGCTTTGGCTCAACGTTCTCCCATATAATGCGGTCGTTCTTGATGCTGATTGCCTGGAGGTTATCCACGGCGCGCACTCTGTTCACCTCCATTAGCAGTTTGCACTGCTCGGGAGCATGGTTGCTCGCCGATGTATCCGTCCTCAAGCAAAAGACACATGTCTATCTTGTTTTAGCGGGTCGGTCACTGTAGGGGCAGTGGGGAACTTACCGCTTTCCACCTAAACTCTAACTTTTCCCCTAATACCTCCATGGTGAAGGTGTTTGTGCTGAACCTTGGGACATCAGCTTGTAAATCCCAGCATTTGGCAAATTTCTCCTTTGTGCTGTTCAAGTCTCAAGGTAAGCCTGCATTCCACATACTGTTTATGCCGCTTACAATTTTGGCAATAGCCAGGTACTCTCCCCCCCTTCTGTTTTAAGGGCGTCAAAGACGGCCTCCACCATTTCCCGTGAGACGAACTCTCTGAGGAGTGACCATCACCCCGTGGCTCCGGCCCCATCTCTGGTAATGAATGGCGGCCATATGTCTTTTACCCTTGCCACTATGAAAGGGATCCGTGGGGAGCTATCCGCGGTCCAGTGTAACTCCCATCTATGCGCTAGTGGTCTCTCTGGGCCACTTACTACCGACCAAGCTAGTCCAGCCTTACTCAGAACCCGCTTCTCTAGGCCGATCCCATATCGTATGGAAATTGTGGTCTCAACTTTTGATGCGGTCAGTGTGTCAAACGCTGACCCGGGTTCCAATAACATCATGGCAAGCCCCTGGGGGCCCTTTTTGCCAATCTTTTGTAGTGCCTTGGTGGACAAGGCGTTTGATGGCGCCCCACTGCAAAAGAGCCATCGGGAGGGGTCTTTCGGGTCCAGGGGGGACTCTACTCTAGCTACCTCGTCGACAGCCAACATTTCCTCGTCAGCCAGAACTGGTGTATCAGCCCATGGATCCTCCGGGGCAGCATCCTCTGCCTGCACTCTCTTCATCGCCAATGCCTTTCTACATGGAGTTTCTTCTTCGCGATGGTCACGAGGTCGTTTCTTCTCCTTTCTTGTAATTGACATTGTTTTGGTGAGGTGAGTGTAGCGTTGGCTTTGGAGAGACTTTACTAATTAGGACGCGCCTTTTATACAGTGGACCTCTCGATCCCCGGGCCGCATTTCACACTCTTTCAATAACTTGGTTACTTTAGCGTGTGATTTGATACCACTACAAATTTCACCTCATTTTCTTCAGAGTGATCCCCGCTACCGAGCTTATCCTTTCTTAGCATTGTTCCAATTTATTTTAATCACCCCGAGCCCTTTTCCCTACCTATGGGTCGTTCTAGGAGTCTAGGCATGATTCAGGATGACGGCATTGTTATGCGCTCCCTGTCTATGGACCGTTTGCGCATCTCAATACTTCACCCTGTTCGGTCCTAGTGGCACCTTATACCAGGGACGATAGGGTCTTTGTTAATCTAGTACCATTTTTACCCGAGCTCAAAATTTTCACCCATGCATATGCCGTGTTGTAATATCTAATAAGTTCCCTTGGCTTAATTAGTTGGGTGATATCTCCGGTCTTACTGTTGGCGGTGTTTTGGCCATTCCGGTTTCTGCTTCTGTGACTCAGTACTGTCCCAGTAGTCATTGTATCTTGGCCTTTTTATTGATCCCTTAATGTCTTGGGGGAATCACCCCCCCTTTTTTCCCACTTGTATGTGTCATACAGTAGGGCCGTAAGTTCCCCTTTTTTCCCTAATTTATTCCGGTTCACTCCATAGATCCCCCTGTGTCTATCAGCGGTCTGGCTTTTTGCCGGGGGGCATTACATCCCCTTCTAGGGTTAGGGCTAATGCGCATTAACCATAACCCTAGAGAATGGAGCGGGCTCTATGGCCACAGACCCATTGGTACAATCAAACATAGCCACAGTGCTATATCTCCCTTATGCCGGGGGGCGCTGTGAACCTCTAAGAGTTAGAGACCGCCGACAGTGGGCTCTAACTCTGTTCCTACTCTTTCACGCTTCAGTCTATATCCCCCTCATGCTGGGGGGCATTGTGAACCTCTAACTCTGTTCCTAACATGTCCATATGATAGAGACCTGTTAGGGTTAGTTCTCAGGTTAGGGCGGTATATTTAAATTGCGGGTACGAAGCTTTAGTGTGTCAACCTGAGATGACCCGGCTTGGGGGACCCCCCGAGCGTAGCGAGGGAGGGGAGGGTCATCGAATGGTTGACCTTCTGTCCCGCGCGTGGCAGATCCTCTCCAGTAACAAGCCTTATACCCACAGTTTTTGTATTTCAGAGGAGCTGGCCTTGTTGGCCCGCAGTCCCCCATATCCCAGGCCACCATACAGGCTCGGATGCGCAATATACCACTGTAACATGCCCCCTGATTCAGGTGTCCCCCAAGTTGCCAATATCCCCCTGATGCCTTATTGCGTCATAGCCTGGTATATCCTATATCAAGCTCACTCCATTACTTCCAATAGATCCCCATTAACATCAGGATCCCAAGGGTTAACGGTCTGTGCTTTGGTCTAATATGAGCACACCTACTCTTAGGTTAGCCACTATTAATTCAAGCCCTTTCCATTAGTGTTCCTTGTGTCACTTAGTCAATGGTATTAAGAACAGTGTCATTTGCTCATTATAAGTGCCCCAAGTTCAGCAATGTACCCTCAATCGCTTGATTCAAAGAATCTAATCCCCCATGTTATCAATATCCCCCTGATGTCTTGTTGCGTCATAGCTTAGTATATCAAATGTCAAGGTTACCTCAATATTGCTAATAGGTCTTTATCAGCATCGGCAGCATAGGGGTTAACGGTTTGTACATTGATCTGATATGAGCACATCTATCCTATACTAGGATCCACCATTACTAGACCAAGTCCATTCCATTAATGGTCCTTATGTTGCTTAGCCAACAATATTAAGAGTAGTAACATTTGCTCATTACAAGTGTCCCAAGCTCAGCAATCTACCCTTGATTGCTTGATTCAAAGAATCTAATCCCCCAGGTTACCAATATCCCCCTGATGCCCTTTCTGCGTCATAGCTTAGTTCATCTCATGTCAAGCTTCCTTCAATCTTTATAATAGACCTCCATTTAGTGTCAGTAGTCAAAGGGTTAACGGTCTGGGCATTAATCTAATATGAACACACATGTCCTTTTTTTTTTTTTTTTTTTTGTTCAACATTATTTAACGTGGTGCATGGGCGCAGTCCACGGCTATCTACTACAGAAGACAGCGGGTATGCGATGTAAGTTTGAAGGGGAAGCTACAGCCCCGATAATGCACACGAGTGCGTGAAGACCAGCGCGTCGCCTGCTAAGGCAGCGCGCAAGGCCGGACTACAGGCCGAGGGCGCTCAGGCGCCTCCCCGAACCAGCTCGCCGGCACTCCCAACGGCGCGTACTAACACCCCCAATGTCCTACCCCCACTAAGCCCCAGCACGGCCCCTATTAGTTGTGCGCGCCCACTGACGCGCCGGCCAGGAATGAGGATTATAGGCCTTCCCGCAGGTCGACCAACCCACCAGCCATAAGGCCCGACGGGGTTCGGAGCCCCTCGGTTGCCCGAGTACAGCCCCTCCTCGCTTAGCTGCCCCACGCATGGGACAGTACCCACCAACTGGTGGGCCCCCCAACCTTGCCAGCGACGAACCCGAGGTTCGGCGTTACCGACAGAGACATCGCAGGCTCAGAGACCGAGCGCGCGTTCGGCGGCCATCAGGCGCACCAAGCCACCAGACGGGGGTCATACGCCCTGCGCGTGACCCTCATCCCGGATCCCACCCTTCCGGGGGGGCAAAGGCGAACGCACGCGGGTTCGCCTCGAGAAGCTTGACGAGGTCCGCGATGAATTGCGGGCCCTGCCGATGTTTCTTGCGCTTCACGTGTGGGCACACACAAAGCAGGTGATCCCGGTCCTGGAAGGGCCGGGGGGGGCAAGAGCAGTGAGAATCCTTGCTGGGGAAAAAGCGGTCGCGGTAGCTCCCGATGGGGGCATGTGCCGTGATGCACCGACACAGTCAGGCCGTCAGCCTGCTGTCATAAGCAGTATCTTTGAGCCACGGCCCACAGCCAGAGGCGGTGGGCGTTGCGGGGGTCTTCCGCTGGGCCCGCAGGTCCAGGAAGTTTCTCCCTCGATACTTGGGGTCCCCGAAGCGGGTCACCCAGTCTTTCTCTGCCGTCTCCTTGAAGGAGGCAATCAGCCAATTGCGAGAGGCTTTAGGGGAAATCCCTAAAGGCAATCGAAGTGACGTCGCAATGTCGTGGGCCTGCTTGTGCACCGCCCACTCCAACTTGGAGGGGACGAACCACAGGTGGATCTGGCGGTCCTGGCCTAAATTGAACCAGGGTTGTAAAAGGTGGCACAGCCTGAGGGCGTGCTGTTGGCCCCTCGTCGGGGAGCAGTCCACCCACGCATCAGCGAGTGCGAGGGCGTCCAGGAAGATCACCACCTTTTTGCACCCGGCAGCAACGGCTGCGGATACCCCAAGGTGGAGGGCGCGGTGTTCGGCGTCGGTCGCTGAGGCGCGACCGAGGAACGCGGTAGCACGGCGGACCTCTTGGTTCCCGCGGAACACAAGGGCGGCCGCCGCGGCCTGGTGGGCTGTTTTGGGCACGGACGTGTCACAGCCTACTATGAGACACTCCGGATCGAGTCTGGCTAGAGCCAGGACGCGATCCAGATGGTCGGGATATTCTTTGCGTTCGTCCGTCCCCTTGGGGGGCAGGCGGTGGGTGGAAATTCTGTCCGAGAACAGATCTATCAGACGGTCTCCGGGCTGGCTTTCAGGGCCATAGGCCTCGAAAGGTTCGTCGGAGAGTGAGCACACGGTGATCGCGTCCGCTGCAGGGGACACGATCTTCCGGCGAGCGCCTGGCGGGAGGGCCTGAAGTCCCAGCGCATGCCGGGGGGCGTCTCCCACCAGGTCCCCTTCCAAGATAGCTCGGATGGGGTGTGTGCGCGTCAAAGTAGCTGTCCGAAGACAGCTCTTATCGGCTAACCGACGCAATACCTGTGGCATAGGCAACAGGGCTGCGAGACATTCCATGGCCCCCACAGGGGTCGTACGGAAACAGCCTGTGATCCAGCGGGCAGCGGTGTGCTGCATCTGGGACAGAGCTTTGACCATGCCTTTGGTACGGGTACCTCGGCAGAACCAGAGACGAAGTCCGTACGTCGCCACTGGGATGACGCAGGACCTGTAGAGGAGGCGTTTGTTCGCCGGGGAGAGACCCCTGGACGAATTGCCTAGCATACGCATGGCGCTCACAGTCGTGAACGCCTTCGTGGTGTAGAACTGGACGTGTTCCTTAAAGGACAGCTTCCGGTCGAAGAAAAAGCCCAAGTACCGCCAGATCGGCTTGGGCTTGAGAGGGGTGGCCCCAGTGAAGGGGGCGACACCGAGGTCGATTGGGGGGTTGGGCGCCACCCTTGCTCTAGAAAAATGGAAGACCTCGGACTTGGCGTGTTCTAACACCAATCCCAGGGCCGTGAAGAGGCGGAACACCTCGTTGTAGGCGTCTACAAGCTTGGGGAGGTTGTCCTCCACCCGTTTAGACTGCGCGATGAGAGTCCCATCGTCGACGTATGATATCAGATCCGCCAGCGGCCGGGGGACGCGGGCGAAAAAGAGGTGCATCACAGGCGCAATATACAGTGCCGAGCAGACGGGGGACAAGGCCGAGCCCTGCCCCACCCCGACGTCGGCAGAGAACCTGCCCGAACTATCGGTGTTCCACTTGTAGGTCGTGAAGTGGCCTACCAGATACAAGCGGAAGAAGTTCACCACGCAAGGTGGGAACCCCGACTTCTCGATGATTGTCAGCAGAACCTGGTGGTTCAGTGACGGGAAGAACTGGGCGATGTCGAAGGCGACAACACTCGTTTGTAGGCCCTTTGCCCACCCCGCGCGGATGAGGTGGGTGAGGTATACTCCAGCGTCCTCAGTGGAACGCTGGGCAACGCCTCCGAACTGATTAGGATGGAAGACGCCGTGCGCCACGCCGTCGAACTGGAGCCGCCTAGACAGCAACTTCTCGACCAACTTCCCGAGAGTATTCAGTAGCACAATGGGCCTGAACGATTTCGGGGTGGAGTAATTAGGCTTTCCAGGCTTCGGTATGATGACCGAGGTGGACTCCTTAAAATGAGAGGGCCAATGGCCCAGTGTGACGCATGCCTCGGCGATGCGGACGAAGAGCTCGGCAATTTCAACATTGCCCGCCCAGCGTTTGAGGAAGGACCACATAACGTGATCCGGCCCCGGAGCAGAGCGCGATGAGCACGCTTTGAGAGCTTCCCGCATTCCAGCAGGGAGAAAGGGACCCACTCCCGGGGGGGGAGAGGGTCGTAGTCATCGAGTACCGAAAGGTCTACAGGGCGGTCATTGGCCGCGTTGTAGGTGCCATCCAGCGCCGTCCAAAGCGCCTCCAGCGTGTTGCAAGGGGCACCTCCATAGGAGATGGCCTCGCACGACGGGAGGTTGCGTTGTTTGACCCAGGGCATCAAGTCCCAGGGTCGCTGATTAGTAAAGGAGACTTCTTTGATGCGCGCATCAAAGAACTCCCGCTTGGCGGCTTTAACGGCCTGCTTAAACATCTTCCAGTCCTCAGGGTCCCGGAACTCCCGGTATTCCTCGAGGGCAGTGTGGCATTCATCTGACCACCACTCCTTGGAGCGGCTACAAATGTTCTTAGACCGGGCATGGGTGCGCCACGCCGTTGCAAACGCTTCGGAGATGGCTTGCACCACCTCGTCCACTTCCACCAGTGAATGGCCCGTCCAATTAGACAAGGCCGAAAGTCGCGTGGTGACATCCTGCAAGTAGGCCGTCTCCTCGTCAGAGTCCGGAGCAATCCCTTTCGTCCGCAGAGGCACACGGTAGAAGGGGGTCCGGAGATTAACCAAGAGTGGCGCGTGATCCGAGAATCCGCGGTGCTCCGGGAAGATGGTATGCTCAGTGACTGCTTCGTCCGTTGAGTTGATAAAAAGGAGGTCAATCACAGTGGGATTGAGCTCGTTGTTATAGGGGTAGTGGGTGGGCTTTGCCTCATCGGGGCGGCAGAGCGACAGCCCGAGGCGGGTCGTGGCCGCCAGGAGGCGGTCAGCGTGGACGTTGGCCGCCGGCCCCTGGGGATCCCAGAGGCGGTGGCGACAGTTGAAGTCTCCCCCAATGAGGTGGAAGCGGTGAGGCCAAGTCTCCGCTCCTTCAGGTTCCTGTCTGAATAGACATTGGCTAAGAAAATGAGGTTATCGCCTGCACCTAAGGTGAAGACAATGACGTCACGGTGATCGATGAGATCCCGGCGGTAGCTGGGTCTCAGGGCCTGCAGCCGCTTATCAAAATAGACGGCGACGCGTGGAAATTCCCCGCGATCGTTCCTTGGGAACGGAGCGGCATCATTAGGAGCCGGGGCAGTGTCTGTCCCGGCCTGTTGGACCATGCAACCCCAGTTGGGGTGCATGGGGGCGCCAATCACCGCCTCCCCATCCCTAGTTGCGGATGAGGAGGCGTGTCTTATTAGGTTCCACGGTGGTTCCTGGATTAACAGAATGTCGAAGTCGTCACTCTGAGACTCAAGTAAAGTGTCCAATAGCCCGTAATTACGGTTTACATTTTGGCACATAATACGTAAAGAAGAAATGTCCCAGACATGACTCATTTAGATTCGCCCACCGCGTCCTGCGGGGAAGGGGTCAGATAAGAGGATGCGAGCGGCACGGCGCTCACGTACCTCGGCATAGCGACGTTTGATCCAGTCACCATCGAAACGGTGCTTCCAGAAATTGCAGCGACGGTCGTCAGCTGCGTGCTCCTTGCGGCAGTTGGGGCACCATGCGGGATGAGGACACGCGGAGTGTTCCGGCGTGGGGGGGATTGGGGGCATCGCCTTGGCATTGCCCTTGCAACAGCCCGCTAAGGTGCGATGATGCTCCTTGCGGTGAGGGCCGCTGCAGATGGGGCAGCGGATTTGCGGGGCGCGGCAAGCGTTGGTCGGATGACCCCACTTCCAGCACCGTTGGCAAAGCAAGACCCCGGGGTTGGCCCGGGCCTCGCGGATGGGGCAGACGTACGGTCCAAACTGGACCGCCCGCTTGGAGAGCGCTCTCGCGCGTGCGCCACTGACTGAGTCAGAGACGTTCATATAAACCGTAGCAGTATCGGACTGCTTGGAGTTTCGGACGATCCGGAGGGGAGCGTTAAGGACGACCAGGTCTTTGAGGCCAGACTTGGCGATGAAGTTGAGCACCGACTCCACAGTAGTGGGCCGGTGGTCTTGGAAGAAGGGCACGTCGATGATCTTCATGTACGACGTAGAGGACGGGAGCTCCGCGGTGACGCAGAAGTGATCCCTGACGAACGCAGCTGCGATCGCCTGACGGATGATGCGTAGGTCCTCCACAGAGGCCACAGCGTCGGTAGCGATGGAGTACCCTCCATATGCCAGAGAAACCGACTCTGCCCGGAGGGTGGAGCGGTGAAGGGAGAGGGCCAGGCGGACCCGTTCGAGGGCCTCATGGTTCTTAATGAGAACGACCGGGGGGGGGGGGCATGCCGCCCTCACCCGGGATCGCGTGAATGATGACGATGACCTGTCTGCGCGACGGGCCATGGACAGTGGACGAGGCCTTGGGCTTCGCCGTGGTGGGTTTGGCCTGCTGGTGCATTGCAGCCAGCCTGGCGGTAGGGAGCTCAGGGAACGCCTTGGCCATACGGACCAGGCCGTCCACTGAGGACGTAGGGACGTGGCCGCCCTTGAAACGGGCAGCCTGCGCAAAGGTGGGAGCCTGGGCAGGGCCAGGTCTAGCCGGGGGGGCTCTCTGCTGCGGGATGGCAGGGAGCGGACGCCCACCCTTAGGGCGGGAAGCACGGGGGAGCACGCCGTACCGGAGCCGCGAGGGGCATGGGTACGTCCTGGTTTGGAGCAGGGGTTGCCTCGCGATCAAACGAGTCAACGAAGGAGTCAAACGACATGGACCTGAGGGGGTCCATGACCGGAGCGAGAGGAACTCCAAAGTTGTCGGCCGCCCGAAGGAGGCCCGACAACGCGGAGACGAGTTCAGGGTTGCTGGCCTGCAGCAATTCCTCAGATGCGCCCCGAGAGGCGAGAGAGCCAAGGGTGTTGGCCCCCTGGATGATCGACTCGACCAGGACCCTCACTTTGAGCTCGGTCACTGGTTCGACGTCATACATATCCCCATCCTCTTCATCGGACGAGGGAGTGGTGCTAGGAGGACCGCCTGTGACGACGGTCGAAGCCCTAGAGGCAGCCTGCGAGGCGCTAGACATGCGCGGCGCACGGGGGGTGTCCTGGCTGTGGCTGTACGGCGACGGCGAGGGAGATGTTCGAGGCGTTCGGACTGGGCCGGCCTGCGAGTGGATTGGGGGTCGCCCAGTAGGCCTGGAGGCCACTGGAGAGGCGACGGACAAGGGGGGAGCTCTGCTGGGGGTGGGGGGCTCGATGTGCGGGTTGCCCCAGATCGCGCCACCCGATCCATGTGTGGGTTGAGACGGTGTCGACATGCACTAGTGGCAGTCGGGAGAGAACCAGATCGGAGTGATCAGAGACGAGCACCTAGCTACAAGACGGATGGAACGATGAGGGGCTGTAGAAATGTGGCTGTGCACGTCGTGGTAACAAGTCAAGAAGCGATGACACACATGTCCTAGGGACCAGCCAACCCCAAGGCCTCTAATCATTCGCTTTACCACATAAATCTGATATGAGCTTCTGCTATCCTGAGGGAAACTTCGGCAGGAACCAGCTACTAGATGGTTCGATTAGTCTTTCACCCCTATACCCAAATTTGACAATCAATTTGCACGTCAGAATCGCTACGAGCCTCCACCAGAGTTTCCTCTGGCTTCACCCTATTCAGGCATAGTTCACCATCTTTCGGGTCCCAGCATACACGCTCTACCGCGGAACCGTCACAAAAGATCTGGCCCGGGCATTGATGCTCCCCACAACAAGGATCTCAATTTTCACTTTCATTACGCGCTTGGGTTTTCCACCCAAACACTCGCATGCATGTTAGACTCCTTGGTCCGTGTTTCAAGACGGGTCGATTAAAGCCATTATGCCAGCATCCTAAGCACGTACGTAGTTAAATAACCCGGCCTTGCGGCGTGCTGAGTTCCTCAATCCTAATCAATGTATACAACCAAAGGCTATAACACATCCAAAGATGCCACATTCCTTTGACCTTTATCCACCAATCAAAATTGATGCTGACCCATTAACCAGAAAGTACACCAAGCAAACAAGCAAGGTTGATCCCTGACCAATGCGACTGACTTCAAGCGTTTCCCTTTCAACAATTTCACGTACTATTTAACTCTCTTTCCAAAGTTCTTTTCATCTTTTCCTCACGGTACTTGTTCACTATCGGTCTCTTGCCAATATTTAGCTTTAGATGGAATTTACCACCCATTTAGAGCTGCATTCCCAAACAACTCGACTCTTTGAGAGCGCATCACAAAGCCCTGGTAGTCCATGTCAAAGACGGGATTCTCACCCTCTATGATGCTCCATTCCAGGAGACTTATACATGGTCCAGCGCAGATAACACTTCTCTAGATTACAACTCGGAGGGCCAAAAAGACTCTCAGATTTTAAATTTGAGCTTTTCCCTCTTCACTCGCAGTTACTAGGGGAATCCTTGTTAGTTTCTTTTCCTCCGCTTATTGATATGCTTAAGTTCAGCGGGTAGTCCTACCTGATTTGAGGTCAAAGTAATAAAGTTATAGACAATTTGAAGCATGATCTTATTTCAAGTTACTCTTAAGCCATGACATAGATAATTATCACACCAAAGCTAAATAACAAAGATAATGCTAATGCTTTTAAGGAGAGCCGACTTTTGAAGCCCGCAAACCCCCACAAATCCAAGCCTGATTCAACAACAAAGCTGAAATAGGTTGAGAATTTCATGACACTCAAACAGGCATGCTCCTCGGAATACCAAGGAGCGCAAGGTGCGTTCAAAGATTCAATGATTCACTGAATTCTGCAATTCACATTACTTATCGCATTTCGCTGCATTCTTCATCAATGCGAGAGCCAAGAGATCCGTTGTTGAAAGTTGTATAAATTTTAAAGGCAATTAAAGCCCATTAATGACATTCAATAGACATACAAATAGGGGTATATATAAAAATATAGACTGGAAGTGTAAGAAAAGCTGGCAAGCACACAACATTCCTCAAACCGAGTTTGCCTCGAAAGATATCCATGTCTACGAAGGGTGCACAGGTGGTAAAAAGTTGGTGTTAGATTGTGCACATGCCCCAGAAGGCCAGCTACAACCCAACCAAGCTTATTCAATAATGATCCTTCCGCAAGTTCACCTCAATAACAGTTAGTAACACTTTGTAACAAGTCATTAGTGACTAGTAAGTAACAGTTAATAACAGTTAGTAACACTTTGTAACAAGTCATTAGTAAATAGTAAGTAACAGTCAATAACAGTTAGTAACACTTTGTAACAAGTCATTAGTGACTAGTAAGTAACAGTTAATAACAGTTAGTAACAATTTGTAACAAGTCATTAGTAAATGGTAAGTAACAGTTAGGATGCTGGCATAATGGCTTTAATCGACCCATCTTGAAACATGGACCAAGGAGTCTAACATGCACGCGAGTGTTTGGGTGGGATTGGCGGATTGAGCAGGCAAAAGGCACCTACTCCCTTGATGCACTTCTGGGCATCGAACGGCCTCATTCACCCCCGTGTAGGCTGTGACGCTGAATCATAAATGGGACAAGGACATGAGCATCGTGGATGATCCTGAGTTTGCAAATGTTAACCGTTAAGCTTACGATAAAAGAACGAGCCAAGGGATGGGTAGGAGGTAAGGTCGGGGGCATCAAGGTTGCAGTTGAAGGTGTAAGCGTAGATAGAAAGGCCTTAGGGACTAAACCAGAATGCAAGATATCAGACTATCCATTTAGACGTGAGGGATATGCAATAAGTTACATGAAATGATTGTGGGAGCTCCGGACTGGTATGATTTGTTGAAATATTCGCATGCAGGTATGAATGAGTGATCAGAAAGACGGGAGTTTAAATACGATGACTGTATTGTACAGATAACGCCCTGCCGCTCACCGCAGTTTGGCTTGACCTTGTTTGGTTTGGTTTGCGTGGCTTCTCCTCACTCTTTGTTGTAGATTTCGTCAGCCTTGTTTTTTTCCTTCTTAAACTGGTGCCACCAACTCACTTGGCCCATTCCACAACAACCTTATCTGAGGACAATGCATACCTACCTGTGCAAGTGTGACATCCATCCTGGCGGACACTTGGTACGGAAAGTCGAGAAGTTGACTCACATCCTCGAAATCAAGCAATTCAAGGCAAATCAGGTTCTCTTTTAATGCTCAAAACTCTCATTTTGGACATAGCTGATTGTTCTAATCCAGGATCTGGATCTTGCTGAGAAGGTGAACAGTTTGGGTGTGGTAGACGAGGTTAGTTTTATACTCTAATTCAACCATCTCTAATTGTTGTACATTAGCATTCAGATCTTGTTGATAAAATGAATGGGTTAGCTCTGGGTGAAGTTAGTAACGTGATAGACCAGGTTAGCTATTTCATTTCCCCTCTTTTGCCAGCTCTGAAAGAGGTTTAGGTCGAGGACAACAATTTCTCCCTTTCCAGTCTTCTGACAGGCTTGATGCTCGCCGACAAAACCTCTGCGTCCCCTGAGCAGCCCAGTAAACTATACTCATCTTCTCGCGAGTTTTACCAGTCTGATATCTCAGCTGGCATCGACCTCAGTGAGGTTCAGATTGGCATTCAAGCCATTCTCGAGGAGTCCCGCTGCAGACCCCCTCCCCCTGAGCCTTCGAAATCCAGCATCCCTCGGCCTCCTCTTACTCTGTATAAATCGCTTCCTCCACGGGATCTTTCGAGGTCTGGTCTTCCTCGCCCTGCCGCATTCAGCCCAGTACCTAAGCCGGTGAAGGGAGGATGGAGAAAAAAAGCTCTGGATACAATTGCAGCGGTTGGGATCAAAGCTCACAAGATTGGAGCTACTCTTTCCTTCGACAAGAATGTTCTTCCTGATGCCGCTTCCTTATGCACCCTACTCAGAACTGCTTCAGAGGGTGTCAAATCAGTGACGAAATCTCTTGAGGTTATCAAGCTTTGAGTGAAGGAGGTAGTTGACCGCAAAGCAGAACTGATGGAATTATTGAGGTCAATTGATTCCTGTATCAGTTTCCTTGGAGCAACCCTACCTCCGCAGCCCCCAGACACAACACCAGTCTTTTTTGATGCAGGCGCGTTACTTTTGAACAATGTTGCATTACCATAGCTTACAATTTCTTCAGTGCCTTTCTATGAAAACCCAGTGGGGAAGTTGGATACCATAGCTCAGCTGACGATTCTATTGGGCATTGTATGCCATGTCATCTTGGGGCTCAGTGCCAATCCGTGTCAATTCATTATCAATGTCGTGACAATGTTTGTAAAGATGGCCATGTCAAGTGGATTGTCCTGTGATGCAGAGAAGTACACTGGCTCACAAGACATCATCCTTGACCAGCTGCCAACTAGCTTATACTCGGCACTAAATAGATTCGACATCAACAGTAAAACAACGACATTTGCGACATGTCCATCTTGGGGCCTTCAAGCTATAGCCTCCATGCACATCGCTCATGGTTTTGCAAGGGGCCTGCTGTGGCAATACTTGAGCACAGTGCTATTGTACTGATCACAGGGGGTGGGTTCTAAGATACTAGGGATGTAGAACGAGGATTGTTCCATCAACTCGATCAAGGCCAAAAGAGAACTTCAGGAAAAGGTTAAATTGCAGTCTGCGTGGGATTGGCAAGAATGTATATTGACTTGGACAGAACTATGGTCTGTATCTAAATTACAATTTTACCCATCACCAAATTTTGGATTAAAACCTACTAGCAACATATAAAGATCAGATTCACTCTCGTACATTTCCCCTCCTTTCTTCGTAGTTATACCGAGACCTTATTCAGAATCAAATGTAAATAAATAACTCTCACCTGCATCGTTTGTGCCTGACTCCGAGGATTCATCTGAATCAGAGAGAGGCTCAGTTGGAGAGAGGCTGTGTGGGCTGGCAGGTTGAGAATAACAATAACCATGTTTGAGGTTATGAAATTTACTTACTGTACATGGTGAGGGCTACCAGCATTGACATCTTGGGCAGATGAATTTTTACTGTAGCAATTATCAAGCACAAACTACTGAAGTGAGATGACACAACCATACCTACTATGACAGTCACAGGCACAAAGAGGTAAATGTGAGTTTTGTGGTGGAGTCTCTGACATGGTGGACAGACAGGACAAAGAGAAGCAATGTGAGACCATAAAACTTTGGTTCAAATATTGTGGAAAGCTCTATCGGACCGTACCTGTCAAAAATTAAGTACATACTAGTATACACCCTGAATTGGTTAGCCTCTTCCTTGACAACATGCTCGACAAGTATATCAACAACCTGTGGACTTATATTCAACCAAGCTTTATTGTGCCAGCTGGGTGACAACTCAAGTTGAAGTTATCCACAGGTTTGCTGATATTCTTCAATTTAGCATGCCACTAACAATGCAGGATTATTGTGGTCAACATATGAACTTAATCAATCATTTGTAAGTACATACTAACGGCGATCTCAAAAACAGATACTGATACTGATCTCTGGCACTAGCAGGTCTCTGACAAAGGGTTCTGAAGAAGAGTGTTTGTAAAGTAAACTAGATTTACAAGAAAGGTGTTTGTAAAATTAACCTCTTTGTTTTCTATGTAAGTTTCCATTTCTTGAGTTGAGCACATCCCTATACTGTAAGTGAGACCTAATTATATCAATAGTAAGAATGCCAAACAATATGACATAAGGCAGCCACTTGTTTCACAATCTCTTTCAGATCTCTCGCTAGAAAATCTTCCAAGTTAATGATATCCACCACGGCCTGGTCACCCAGCCTCACCTGAATCTGCTGCTGATCATCCACATCCATTGACAGCAATTGCTGAGAGGATCTACTAGAAGACACGAATAGCAGGGGAGGGCAGGAAGAGCAAGGATGACTGAGGGATGTGTGACAGAGACAGATATCTAAGTAGGGAGTTGCTAGCATGACAAAAGTCAACATACATTGCAGCTCAGCCAATTCAGGCTCAACCAATTCAATGCTGAGACAGGCCCTCTTGATGAGGAGGTCGAAGTTCGAATTCTTGGGCTTTGAGAATAGGAAGCACTGCATGCGATCATGATAATTACATAACATCATCAAACAATTTTATTATCTAGAGCGACACATAACTATGTTTATCTCCCGGGGTAGAAGAACTCGCTGGGGGCCTTGGAAGTGTTGAAGAAAGGGTGCAATCCTAAGGAGTTTGAGTCAGTTTTGAAAATTCTAGAAGTGGTCATTGTCATACTCTCGTAACACTGAATCTACCAGGCGAAGGTCAAGACAGGAGTTGCGTGGCAGCATGGCGTGTCGCTTGAAAAAAACACGAAAGAGCACTGGTCGCTGTTGCAGGATGTGGACATATATGTCATGGACATGGTTCTGAAGAACAACATTGTCCAGCACACCTTCCACACATGGGTAATGCAAGTGCTGCGGATCAGATGATGAACAGCGGGCATGGATTGAAATTGTCTTTGGGGAGGCATGTCATGTAGAATAGAGGCGGCTACATAGAAATATGTTACTGTGTGTCTTAATATATGTATGTTAAGTAGAATTCATTGTCACTATTGAGGCAAGCACTCACCTGGCACACAGGAAGAAACTTTCTTTGATTTACCATGGTGAGGACCGTGAATAGCACAGCACGTTCAGCCAGCTGAATTTAGAGAAGTAAATTACGGAGAGCAGTAAATTTGCTTCGTTATATGGGCTTGATGGTAACAAAAGACTCACTCAATTCTTGTTTCAAATGTTACAGGGTGGAGGGTTGTCCGTTGCAAGGGTGGAGCCGCGGAGGCTTATTATTGTCATGAAGCTAAGTTACAATGTCCAAAGTCATCACCGAACTTCACAAATCATAATGACGTGCAACTCACTCAAGAGTTGTTGAAGAACACAAATTCTCTGTGGGCACTGGAAGCGGAAGTCCACGACATAGGAGAGACTGTGGTATAAGAGATTGTGGTCATGAAGGAGATCATCAAATTGCTGGGTAAGACTTGCCCATCCCAGTCATGAGCCAATAGAGCTGATATCACTGCCTAGAAACCACTTGTCCTTCTGATGGTGCAGATACAGAATAAGATAAAGTGCCAAATCATAGTAGGAATAGATATAATGAGGGAAAGCCATACGTTCAACCTATGCACTCTTTCTACAATTGAAAATCAAAGACCACACCACGTAGAAAAGTTCATACCACTGACAGAGCCCAATCAGATGAAAGAATTGATTTAGTGCACAACGGAAAAACAGCGAAGTCTTTTGGTGATCATGCATGAGGGAAGCATCACAGCTGAGCAATGATTATGGGCGCTGGCAGCGTAAGTGTTTTTCAAACTCCGCTGACACTGTTGTCTCGTCGCATAGCCTCTATTGTCTTCCACAGTTAACCCTTCCGACCTTCAGCCGGCCTTCCACCAGGGTCGACACTGTGTCAACCGGAGCATGGTCACGGTTGTTCGCTTAAGCTCAAGCTTATTTCCTAACTCACCGCATTTCATGAATCCTGAGAGCCAGCTCTTTTACTTGATCTGGTCATCTCGCCAATGATGAGGAGAACGACACCCCAAATATAAGCCTGCTTTCCATCCGACTTCCATGGCCAAGATGCAATGAACACGTTACCAATATTACCACTGTCATACCTTCCTGTGTCCTCCCTTCTCTCGTCACTGCTATTGTCCTGAAGACAGCTCAGATGAGGGCAGCAACTAGACGACATCTGATGAAAGTGAGTATAAAGTCCACTTGACCCATACTTCCGCTATGCAGAACAATTGGTCTTGAGCATGTTTCGGTGAAGTCATCATCGTAACTCTTAATGGCGAGTGGTGTAGCTGGGTGATTAGGTGCTGGTAAGCGAACAGTTCAGTGCGCAAGTCTCGCGTCACACTGACCTCTTCTAGTTGTCTTCTCCCTCTTCCAGTTGTCTCCTCCGCAACTGTGCTCGGTGTCTAATGCTGCCTCATACCACCAGAAATCTCGCGTTAATGTTCTGGCCGAATGATTGGGTGTAGGTGAGCAAACGGTTCAATACGCACGTCTCACTATACGTCACACTGACCCCTTTTCCAGCTGTCTCCTCTGCAACTGCACTCGGTGTCTAATGCTGCCTCAACCCATTGCGTTAATGTCCTAGCCGAATGATTGGGTTCCAGTGAGCAAACGGTTCAGTACGCGCGTCTCACCACGTGTCACACTGACCCCTTTTCCAGCTGTCTCCTCTGCAACTGCGCTCAGTCCCTAATCCTGTCATACTGCTAGACATCTCGTGTTAACGTCCTACGCCGTATCTCCATACAGACTGTCTGTTTGCTATTGTACAATACTACAAAGATGCCCAACACGACCCCTCCATTTCCTTACCCACTGCCTGTAATTGGTATTCGGAATCGAATCATCTGCTGCTTCGGTTGACAGCCGCAATGACGCCCTCTATAACATAGTTTCGGCAGGGTAAGTTGATAACTACTCTGGCGCAGAGAGGGCAAACACGGGCTCCTCCATGTTGCTGCTCAGCAAACCAAGTAAGAAGGCATGTTTCGCAGAAGGTATGGCCACACTTGGAGAGGCTGTAGAATTGTCAGTGGAAATTGGGTAAGATATTATGAACCTTACATACATAAAAGGTAGAACCATCTCCATGAAGCAAATGGTACAGTCCAGTTCATTGCGAAGAGTCTCGATTTGTTGAACAAGATGATGGTTGGCTGCCATCAATTGGCGTAGCTCTCTATTGTGGAGGTCCTCGACCTGTTGCTGGAGCTGCCCGTTAGTTTCCTTTAACTGGCGTAGTTCCGCTTGCGCTCTTGCTATCTTGTCACTGGATATCAGTTGATACTGACACAAACCCAACTTGAAATAACATGACTATTGGCGCACCTGTTTCCACTCTTGAACCTGTTTCTGTGGGTCTGTTATACTCACTTCTTCATCATCTGATGAGATCTTGATGACTTCAACAGGAGAGGGTTTGTCAACAGAGCGGGGCAGTCGCCACTGTAAGTGGGAACGTCCACTGACCTGGTGTGTACTTGGCATGGGTCAATGGCAGCTACTGATCTTCAGGCGGTAGCAAAATTTATGTCAGAAGGTATACAACAAGCTCACGTTGCCACGTCGCCAGAGTATTGTGGTAAATTTTAATTGTGGATGAAGCTGTTTTCATGACACTGCGAGTGAAACTCAGCAAAAGTGTTGGTATTTACGCTCTGCCTGACGCGGCGCCACAGCGCCACCATTTGAGATCACCGATAGATAATTAGCAGACTTAAACCTATGAAACAATGAGCTCCAAAATGCTGTCTGTTAAATAAGAGACGGGGTCATCCCATCTGTGGTATACACTACAGAGGTTCATATTTGTGGCCTGGTGCTTCTCTGAGACTACATCATTATTTTACTTTCCAAATACCAGCCTGGAGCTGAATCCGAGGCCTTACACGTCTATTCTTCAAGCGGCAAAGCCAGAAAATCAATCAACACCAATCCCATCCCTCTTTTCCAATTATGTCGGATCCCAATATTCCTGGACAGTTTATCACGGCAGGCAGTACCATGGAAGACATCCAATATGATTCCCAGCAGCACATGGGGACACCCAACACCAGCGAGACAGTACTATCCCCACGCCAGCGAGAGGTCTGGACACCAGTACTTTGAGTACGGATTACACTGACAATGTTCTAGCTCACCCAGGACAAATACCCATGCAAACGCATTGCAGTAGCAGGACCCTCGTGGAAGCAGCTTGACAACGTAGGTAAACTTGTTCTTCTTTGAGGTGCTGAGGTTACAACTTTACCCCTCAGGCCACAGAGACTGCCAGATGGCAAGAACAAAGGGCCAACTATGTGGCCGTTGAACGAAAAAAGGATTTCCTTCAAATGGCAGATGACCTGCAGAATGCTAATGCAGAGTTGGAAGCCCTTAGAAAATGGCGAGTAGAATTAGAGGGACAGCAAACGGCCATGAGAGCAGAATACGAGCTGACCATTGCCTCTCTAAAACAAGAATACATTAATAATGACAACGCTAACACGGAGAACAAACAGGAGATGGCAGATCAGATATTGCAGTATGAGAGCCAGCTTGGACAATTAAAGGATGTAAATCGAGCTTTTGTATGTGTCCTTTCCCTTGTTTCATGTGATTCGTGGTTAACATTCATTCTAGGAAAGGGGTGAAAGTAACCTCCAGGCAGAGTTTGAGAAACAGATTGTAAGTTTTGTTTGTAAACATGTTGGATAGGACTTGAACAAAATGATAGGTTGATAGAGACAATGAGATTCGAGCAATAAGGCAACACCTACAGCAAGTGAGTAGCAAATAGATCTTTTGATCCTTATGCTGACATCCATTCAGCAATCCATGGTCTCTCAGAGATCTGAAACCAGAGGACTACAAGGGGATTTCCCACAGACCGCCCCAATAGGTGTCCCACGATTCACATTTCCCACAAAGAGAGATCAGAGGAATCTCCGCACAAGATTTCTGAAGAGCAAAGGTACTAGGATTGAGCCTGTGCCTCTGCGAGTCGTCCCCCCTCCAGTTACATCTACATCGACAACGGCTATTCCGGCCACATCCTCAGCGGCTCCAGGGGAAGGGCCACCAATACCAGAGCCAGTCCTTTCATTTGATGCAAGCAACCCACAATCTTGGGAGGCTGTAAAGCGGATAATCACTGAGGTCCTCAAAGAACTGGGCATCACTGCCACAACATCTCACAGAAATATATCCCTGAAGAAATCAACCCAGAGGAAATCGATCAGGAGTATCGCAATTGAGATACAGCAGGCACACATATCCAAAGAGGAGGATGAGTGGTGGAAGGTAATTAGACGTGCTTTCGCTATACGGCACTGCTAACCGGTTTATAGAAAGCAATATGAGAGGTGTGGAGAGCAATTTATAGCATCCACACAGCTACCGACTTTGCAGACTACGCCCCTGCTGCAGAAGAAGATGTCATCGCTTATAATGAAGGCATAGGCAATGCCCCGAAAGAAATGACGTTGGACTTTAATGAAGGATGGAAAAAGTCTCTATGGAATGAGGCTATCCTTGACAAAATTTATGAACTCATAAGCGAAACACGCAACAAACAGGGCGGCTGGGGACTACCTGATGTCTCAAAGGAATACCTGATCGGTGAGCTATGGGGACAGCTCAACCGCTCCTGGGATGCCTGGGCACTGGTTCAACCGCGGTTTTCCTTTGAGACTGGCCAGATGGAGACAGACAACCAGCGCCATGAGCACGTCAAAGCCTATTCCGACAAACGATCAAAGATGACGGTGGCCAGGTCGCATCGCCAACGTGTGAGTTTGATCCCTCAAGTTTATATGGATGGCTAAATGTGATTACAGAAACTTACCAAACGTCAAATGACAGTCGAGCGAGTGATTGAGATAAAAAAATAGGGATGGTGGGGATGAATTGCAAACATGGGAGTACTTTCGGAAGCTTCTCCAACATCTTTCTGTTGGAGGAATGTCCTCTGAGGAAGAGAGTGTTGAGAAAATCGGCGACCGAACAATGCCTGTGTTCCTGGTGAAGTGGTGTGTGTGGCGGGAGAAAGAGATAACCAATTACCTCAGACATATTGACAAAGCTGCAAAGAATCCTGCTTTATGGGGGAAAAGGGGCTCGAGGCTCACTCCTAGGATTGACGTCGAGGAGGAGAGTACATCAGAGGTGCCAACAGGACTGCCCCACAGGATGTATAATCCGACATGGCTGGCAGAGCAGGAAAGGAGGAGGCCATATTTCGTGAAAGAGGAATTGCGTGTGTCAGAAGAAGTCTTTCAGCTTTTAGCCCTTGCTGCTGACGGTACAAAAATGTAGAGTAGGATCTGGTGTTTGCGTTGAGTAGAGCCAAATCATGCTGCGAAAATGTATCCATGCACTGCTTCTGTTGAGAACAAATGGAAATGTCCACAGGACTGCCACTTTTGGAATTGCAACAACTGTCTATGCCTACACACAGCCAAGTGGCCCAGGGGTTGAACGTTGAATGATCATTTTCTTGGTTATACCGTCAAAAACCCACCACTATTGTCACTGTCGTGGCGGGAAGCTGGCCCACTGGGGTGCATGTCAGCATCGTGGCTACGCTGTTTTGGACCCTGGTGGCGAATGCGGTGGTCGCCACACAAATCGTGGAAGACGGGACATGGAGCAGTTTGATGGTATGTTGCCTGTCTCTTTCTCTTGGAGTTTTGGGATTTATGACTAGCCATTTTCGGTGGTGGGCCTTCTTGTGTTCGGGTTGACGACTTTCCTGTCATTGGACGTTGGGCTTGGAGTGACGATATCGGCGAGCCATCCGACCCCCCAGACTCTCTTCATGGCATCAGTCTTTTTGTACTATTGAACATCTGGCCTGCTATGTGAGTCTGCCCTCCATACTCCTACCACCGACGCTAACCCACCAACAGCGCAGCCGTAACCTACTTCATCCTTATGTCGTACATCGTCCTCTGCGTGCTCTACAAGACACGCCCGATGTACTGGTAAGCCCTCACTGTAGTCTTGTTCATTCTCTCCCAGTTGGCGTGGTTCCTATTACGACTCGTTGTTTGCAATGTACATGCTCGGTGCTTCTTCTTTTTTGCTTCATTGGTCGGTTGGTCGGATATACATAATATCGGCGTATCCTCGCGGAAAACCCCCCATGCTTCCCTTCTTCCTTCAGCGTACCAACCTATTGCACATTCACATGCGCTCCTCACTTCTCCGACTCCTTTCTTCCTTCCTCCCCTGCTACTCCATACTGTTATCTCTAATTTTGCTAATCATATCCCCATCTGCATGCAGGCGTCCAACACGCACATAGACGGGTCGTTCATAGCGACCATCCTGGAGACCGCCAGCGCGCCACTGCGACCATGATACCAATACCAATACGAGCAAATGACCGACTCTATGATGTACCGCTATGGATAACACTACTACTGCAAACTACTGCTCAGAGTATGAGCACGAGGATGTAGATGAGGATGGGGACTATGTGCTGCTGGTGTTGGATTGTTGTTGATTTTTGAGTTTTGATTGGATGATTGGATGATTTGTTTTTTTGTGGGATGGCAGGCCCGTTCCATTTCCCTTTCATTTTATTTACTGTCTTTCTGCTTACTTTCTTTTACTAAACTCAGATAGATGGATGTTACCGAGCATGGATTGTGGCAGGGCCTTGATTCCTTCCTTGCCTCCTTCCTTCCCCCCTCTTGATTTGTATGTGTGTTTTTTCTTTTTCGATTTTGTTCAAATTTACATTTTCCGACGTATTATTATCTTTTCCTTCGTAGTGATATCATGATGGTGTGTGTGTCTAGTTGATGTAATTCATGATGTTTTCGTAGATATTTGTCTCTTGTTGATGCATACTTTGTGCTGATCATGAGGTGCTGTGAAGATGTTTGCACCTGGTACATAGCAGCTGCAACCTTACACAATGATATTTATATTATATCAAAGTTGTCCCACACTCCTCATGAGTCTCCTTCTGTAACATCTGTTAGTTGAAGTCCAGTTGGGTTGCAGTCTTTTTAAAATTTAAAATGCCTCCTACTATTTCAAAAAATAAGATAAAGTCATGAAAATATTTGAGCAGATAGATCTGGCCAAAGACCAGGGAGTCACCTCTGAAATACAAGGATTCTGGTCAGCCATTAGGGTCGTTCAAAGTAGCCACTTATTGGCCACTTATTTTCTTACTTATTCATCACTTATTCATGTTTTCCTGCCAAATTGGCAATAAGTGGACCAAATAAGTAGCAAATAAGTGACAAATAAGTGCTACTTTGAACCCCCCCTGTGAAATGAACAATAAGTTGCGAATAATGACTTATTCTCCCACTTTTGTTGGTCTGGCAAAGCGTTCGGCAACGTGTACTGAGTTTGAATTGGGGAGTGCCAGAGTACGTGGGTCCATCCTTGGAATCCGCTGAAATGTGCTTGGGGGCCTTGCTTCAGATGGGCTATCATTACAACTGCTGCATGCCAGAGTACATGGGTCCGTCCTTGGAATCCACCAAAATGGGAACAAAGGCTATGGTCTATCATGCATGTCTTGGCATCTGCTTGGAAGGGGGTGCCTTAATTGCCCCGCCCCTTGCGAGGGAGAGGGCTGCAGGGGCTGTGTAAACTAATCCCAATGACACCACATTGTCATTGTCATCCTTGGGGGTGGGGCTCGCAAACAGTTGTTCATGGTGGTGTTGTCCCCCTTGTTCTCCCTCTGTGTCGACCTCTCCTCGTTACTCTGTCATGCCCCCTCCCATGGTTTTATTGTGGTGCCCCGTTGCCGTCCTCGTTTTGTCGTCATCTGTCCTCACACCATTGTCCACCCTGTAAGCAGTTGCTCACAGCGGTGGGGGCAGGTGCTGGGTCATCTGTTGTTGGCAGTGGAGGTGTCAGGGGGCACCAGTCGTCATTGTCGGTAGTACTTAAAAAGTGTCTTAGTAACAATGAAATGAAAAGAGAAGAGGAAAGAAAAAAAAGCATACCTCAGCTCAAGAGACGTCAATGACGTCTCTTGGGCCCTTTTTTCATTGTTGTCCCTGCCCCTGTTGCTCCCCATTTCCACCTGGCAAGCAGTCGCTCATGACAGCAGTTGGGGGTGTCTCATCCTCATCCCATTGTCCCTCGTCATCGGCTGCTAGCCACGCACGATCCACACCATGAGCAGTCACTCACAATGGCAGTCAGGGGTGCTGTGGTGGTGGTTGTTCATCGTTCTTGTCCTGTCCTTCTGCCATTGGTTGTGTGGTGTCGTCCATTGTTGATGTTGTTCTGTCTGGTGTGGGTATGGGTGTGCCGTCTTGTGGTAAATAACATAGATAAAACCTAATGAAAAATATTAGTTCATTGAAAAGAAAAGAAAAGAAGCTGAATAGGGCCCAAATGACGATGGAGGTCATTTGGGCCCAATGTGGTTGGTTTGCGGCGGTTGTGGCATTAGTTGATGTGGGAGTGGGTGTGGGAGTGGTGACAGCAGGTATAATGGTTTGGAGGTGCAGCAGTCGTTTGTGGAGGATGAGATTAATTGGAGTGTGAATTCAAGAATAAGTGACTGAATAAGCAAGGCAAGAAGTGAGCAAATAAGTGGGCAAATAAGAATAATGGTCAATCAAGTTCATTATTCTTAAATCTGCACTTATTTGCTCTGCTTATTGTTTTCCTTATCAAATTGTCAAGATAATTATACAATTTAATCATGGATAGAGAAGTGAAAATAATGAGGGGTCCTCTCTTTGATCAAATAATTCCATCCAGCCATTGCTGAGATACACAAAAACAACAAATGACTGGACCTTGAAACACTACTGGCAGGGTGCATTGAACTGGGTATTTTGGGGGGAATGGGTCAGGACATTCCTTGGGTGGATGAGACAGTGTGGTCAGGGGCTCATGCATGCAGCATCCTAGGACCATCCCCATCCACACAATCCTTTTTTGTTCTAATTAAAAACAATGCTGGGGAGGCAGTATAACAGAAATCTGTCTTTCTCTCTCCTTCTCTTTCCTTTTTTGGTAAGATAGGGTTCTTGAATTTGAGACCTAAAGTCAATGTGAAATACAATTCCTAAGCGGACTTAGGTGTCTGATTATTTAATTCCAATAGTGAAGGCATGATATGCTAAACACTTCACATGCAGGGTATTCAAATAGGACAAACAGCACCCTCGACAACCCAAAGGGTTGGTCAGAGGGGCCTATAGATTCAGATACTCAAGGTACACCTACAAATACTCAAGGTATGGCTTAATGTATTGTAACTAGGGTAGGTCAGGAGAGAGATCAAAAAATGAGTAAACAGTACAGAGTAGCAACATTAAGAGAGAGACAGGGAGAGCCTGAGACAGAAATGTCTCTGCAACTTGCACAGGAGGTGAGACACATAATGTGGGTTAAGAGGGATTCAGCATGAATCATAGAGGTGACACAGTGCTGGAAGGGTTCTGCAAGAACCCTTGATGCATGCAGTGCAGTGTCTCGAGCATGTGGTGCTAAGGGATGGGCATGAGAGTAGCCACAGTATACCTCTTGCCATTGGACTTGCATAAATGGACTTTAAACTTGACCAATAGCGAAGGCATGAGATGCTAAACATTTCACATGCAGGGTATCTGAATAGGACAAACAGCATCCTCAACAACCCAAATGGTTGGTCAGAGGGGCCTATAGATTCAGATACTTACACCTAAAGCCTATGGAAGGGGAGGTGGTGGTTGTGGTTGTTCAAAAGGTGAAGTAATTGTGTGATGGGAGAAATAGATGAGGTAACTGATGTGAGGAGTGAGTATATGAATCTGTGAGAGTCCCATGAAGTGTGTGGCCGAGACTGCAGTTCCAGTGGGAACAGTGGCCATTCAAGCATGAAGCATACCTTGTAGAAGCACTGGATGCTTGCAGATGTAGATCTGCCATGCAGGCGAGGCCCACCGACCAATTGCTTGGATGATGTGTGGGGTGATGCCGTTCTCAGTGAGCAAAGTTGCACCCCTAGCTCTCATTGACTGTCCTCCCATGTCATTGTCAAAGATGAGTTGCAAGCAATGCATGAAGAAAGACTGAGTTGGGATGCTCCCACTGGAAGATGGCCACAGGGGGGAAGAGAGTGGGAATCAATGGTCTTGGGAGTCTATGTAGGTGTGGAAGAGGGTGGTAGGGTTACATGGAAAAGGGTTTGGGCATAGGATGATGGTGTTTCCTTTGAAGAACTGCTTTGTGCCCAGGCAGGAAGAATTGGATGGATGTGTCATGTATGATGACCAAGTTGCATTTCATGAGCTTGCAAGGATCTCTGAGCTCATTGTCTTCAGGCCAGGTGAGTTCCCCTAACTGCATCAGGGCAAAGAACCCTATGCATGGTTGGGTGCAAAAAAGGAGGTTGTTGTGTGATGGATTATGAGAGTAAGACATGCACATGTCATTAAGGTCTCTGATTGTCAGTGCTCACTTTTGTCTCATTGCTGTCCCTCTGAGCTGTTTACAGCCTTGCAGGGTGCAGTGTACTAAGCATGACTTCCTGGCTTTGTGGACATGAGGGAAGTACAGTTCCAGTTGCTGACAGATTCCTGAAAGGTAAGTGTTGACAGAACCTGGTTTGATGTGGTGGCTCATATAAACAGTGAAGAGGCTGAGGTTGTTGGGCATGGGTTTGATGGGCATGTTGTGAATGTGAACAAAGGTGAGGTATGAATTTAAAGTGGAGCCATAATTTTTCCAAGTGCTGACATCAATTGCCTGCCCCAGAGCAATAGCACGTTCTCAGAGCAGACATTCTCATATCCATGGCTCTCACACTGGTTGCTGGGTGCGAATGTTGGACTGCATCATTTTTTGGCAGCCCCCAGCAATGTCAATTGAGGGGGTTGAAAAGGTGAGATTTGCAGGTGTCCTGCTAGTCTCTGTGCTTTCTGAAAGTCAGATCTGGAGATTGCATCTGCAACATTGCTCTGCTCTCCTGGGATGTGCAACACACACAAGTTGAATTTCATGTTGATACACATGTCTACACAGGAACATAGGAAGGAGTTGTATGCAGGCTGACAGCAGAGGGTGTTGAAGATGTTGATGGTGTTCATGCTGTCTGTGTAGACTAAGACTCAAGAGTGGGGTGCACCTTTCTGTCATAAGTCATTGATTGCACTAGCAACAGCCAGTGCTTCATAGAAGAATATAGTTCTTTCAGTTAATTCTGGGGGAATGGTGGAGAAAAAACCTTGTTGACTGTTTGGGTACCAAAAACCCAGGCCTTGCATGCATGCATCACAGAGGATCATAGTGTCAGCATCGTCTGTGCTCCAAGTGACCAAGGATAGAATCTTGACACCAAGGGAGTCATGCAGATGTCCCATTACCCACTTAAGGTCTGCTCAAACTTTGTTATTTACCCAGATCTTCATCAGTGGTTCATCTTTCCCTGCAATATTCAGATATAGGCTGTTGAGGGCTGGGTGAACCATGGGGAAGACATTGAGTCCCCAGTTCATCCATCCTGTGAGCATTTGCCATCATCACAGAGTCCATGATGCTTCTTTCTTCTTTATCAGTCATGCAGTGAAATCCTCAAGATCTGCTAGGAGGTCATCCAGGGCCTGTCTCAGCAGAGTCAGAGTGAGGCTGTTGGCATTGACTTTGATGGCAATGATTGTAAGTTTTGTACCAAAAGCTGCTTGTCCCCCCTTCATCTTGGTGCTCCCCATTGTCTGGAGTGCCCACCCGTCATCTGGGGACCCCCCCCCCCCTTGTCTGGGCACCCCCCCAGAGTCTGAATGGAAATGAATCTTCAAAGGAGAGGCAGTTGCAAGACACACAATATCTGATATAAGGTTTAAAACCTTGGGGTTTTCTCCTCTCTGAAGTCTTGGATGAGCCTAATCATCTGTGAGATAAGATTGGCTTGGAACAAGTCCCCTTCATGTTCAGAGACCTGACAATGAGTGGGGAGAATCAACTCAAGTCCACTCCTACCTCTGACTCCTGAGGACTCACCTCATCAGTCAGGTGATCCAACAGGGATGGCTTGCCCTGTGGGGTTATCAGTGCTATTCCCTCTATTCTCATTTCCAGAGGTGATTTCGGATGAGAGTGTTTGTGATGAAAGGTTGAGGGTGTCACTCTCTCGCATAGACTGGGAGTTGGCGTTACTTCCTCCACTTCCATTTCCACTGGTAGCTTGATCTCCTTCAGGAGCTATGAACTGTCCAAAGTTCAAGGTGTGTGCATCACTTGACATATGAGGAACAATGTTCAATAGTTGAATAGATCAAAAAATGAGTAAACAGTACAGAGTAGCGACATTAAGAGAGAGAGAGACAGAGAGAGCCTGAGACAGAAATGTCTGCAACTTGCACAGGAGGTGAGACACATGACATGGGTCAAGAGGGATTTAGCATGAATTATAGAGGGAACACAGCGCTGGAAGGGTTCTGCGAGAACCCTTGATGCATATGGTGCAGTGTCTCAAGCATGCAGTGCTAAGGGATGGGCATGAGAGTAGCTGCAGTATATCTCTCACCATTGGACTTGCATAAATGGACTTTAAACTCAATTAAACTAGATCAATTGATGAGGAAAGTTATTAGAGTTAGATCAATTGTATACCATTTATGGTAGTGATCAGTAATTGTGCTTTAGGGGCTGCCTAGTCATGTCAGCAAGGAGATTAAGTAGGCATTTAAGCAGATAAAGCAATAAATGTATATATATTTGGCTATTGAAACTAGTATACATTATGGACAGCCCCACTGCCTCCCACCATTGGTATCATGCTGCCCACCCACCCCCCATTGCAGGTATCATGCCATCCCCCCACCATGGGAATCATGCCACATCACCACCACGAGTGTCACACTGCCCCATATGGGTGCCCATCCCTGCTATCCCCCATGCTGTCATCATGTCCATTTCCTCTCCCCATCATCTCTGGTCCCACCACCATACCCATCATGCCCCCCAGTTGCCTGCTGCTTACCAGCCTGCCCCTGTCACACTCCCCATTTCCACCCCATGAGCAGTTGCTCACAGCAGTGGTTGGGGGTGCTGTCAGTCATCTTGTCTCATTCTCACAGGCCAACTTGTCCTTATATGTAATTGGAACCTAAAAATTAAACAAAACCATTGATTAGTTGAACAAGAAAGCAAGAAAAACTTACATAGGGCCCAACAACAATAAATGTTGTTTAGTCCCCATGTTGTTCACTGTTTCATTTGGGACATGTAATTAGTTGTAAAAATGAGAAAATAACACAAATTTACTTACCTAGGACCCAAATGACAATGACATGGCACATCAATGGGAGTGGGAGACATTGGAGGTGGTTGTGGATGTGTATGTCAATGGTGGTGGCAGTGGGTGGGTGTCAGACATGCCTCTAAAGCATTCCAAACTAAGCAGGTTGGGAAGAGCAGAGGCTGGAGAGGTCTCATGGTGCATATGATCTTGCAGAGGGAGTCAGCATTGGCAGCCCAGTCAAAATGGGGGGGTGCAGGATGGGACAAAGGCCCTAAAACAGCAGCAGCAGGGGGTGCCAGTGAAATGGCTTGCTTTTGGGCATGCTGGGCAGTGTCAGCCATTCTTGGGAGAAGGGGGTGAAGCAGTGGCATCCAGGATCCATTCTGGGCAGAGGCTGTGAATGGGTGGCACTGCAGGGCACTGGGGATGTTGCAGGTGGTGAGGCAGGGGTGGGGGACACAAAAAACATCAATGCTGTCCATTTCTGGGTGTCCTGGGACAGGGTGGGGGACACAGGCAGCACTTGAGGCACAGGCAGTGAGCTGTGGGTTGTCTTGGGTGCAGACAATGGCCCTGGGGCTTGTGGTGATGTAGTGAAGCAGGGGGGGGTTGGTGTTGTTGACAACAACATCCTGATGTCACCCTTGGGCCATTTTGTTGCTCTAGGGACTGGTCCTGGTTCCAGGGGTGCTGCTGGTCATCTGGAGGTTGACAGGGAGCAGCTGGGGGGTGCAGGGGCTCGTTTTCATCATGGTGGGGCTAGGGGTGCTGTCTGATGTGTCCATGATGTGTAGTGTTGCCAACAGCTCGGCTTGGAGCCGACGAGCCAAGCTATATTTGAGCTGCTTGGGAGCTTTATTTGGCAAGCTGCTTAATTATAGCTTAGCTCTTCTGGCTCGTGGCTCCTGAGCGGCTCAAGCTGTTGAGCTGACGCCCAAAATAGAACCATAGCAACGCCCACCATGGTGACGCTCATTCCTTCTAACATGTTATAAACATCATTTATTAAACTTATACTTAATTTCTAAACCTCTCCTGTCATGTATATAGCTACTTTAATTTTATAAGCGACTCAAGTCAAACCAAGTTGCATTTAGCTGAGTTGTGGCAACACAACACTCTCGATGCCGCTGCTGCCTACTAGCATAATTCTTTTTGTATTTTAGACACTCCCATTGTACTAACACTGAGAATGGTACTACAGCCCCCATGACATCGACGACAATGTTCTGACAATGAGAGTGATGGGACAAGACCAAACAAAAAAAAAAGGAAACACAAGACCAATGCCACCCAGGGAGTGGCATGGTGGGTAGTTTTGAGCTTACCTGTACCCATACCTGCAACCCACAGGTCATGAGCTATGGGTTGTGTGGGTACAGGTCCACATAGATGAGTCGACCCTCAAAAGCATGTAATTAAGAATAAATTAAAAATAAATTAAAGTAATACAGTCCCAGCCATCCTCAAGTATCCTACATGCACCCCATACCCACCCTGTGAGCAGTGGCTCACAGGTGCTGTCATGCTCGTCATCGTGCCCTTGGGATCCAGGCGCATCCCGCTGGTGGTTGGGCACTCCTGTCACATCCCCAGGGCTGTCTGCTGGCATCATTGCTCCCCCCACGCTCTAGGTTGGGGGTGCTGGCATGGGGGCTGTGGCCCACTCGTCGCTGCATTGCCCCACCTGCGCTCCACCCCACAAGCAGTGGCTTGTGAGGCTGGGCCGGGTGGTGTCAGTGGGGCTCCTGTGCCTGCCCGCCATGTCCCCTGGGCTGTCGGGGCCTGCCTTCGCATCCCCCTGGGCTCCTGGTGTGCCCTGGCACCCATTGGGGCCTCCTGTTGTGTCCAGTCACATCCAGTGTGTCCCCAGTGCTCTGGGGGGGCTCCTGTCGCATCCCCCTGGCTAGTGACATGGCCTGGCATGTCCCATCATGTCCTGTTGTCGTCCTTCACCCCGCTGTCGTCTGGGGTGGCGGGTGCCATGTGGCAGGTCAGGTGGGAGTCCCCCCGCTTGAAAACCAAGCCCCCTGCCCACCCTGTGAGCAGGGGCTTGCAGGGCTGTGTGAGGGGCTTTTTGGGGCTGCTAGAGTGAGGGGGGAAGGAGGGGGGAGTGCGGGGGGAAATGGGGGGTGTCAGTGACATGGCAATAGGGGGGGCACGATTTGGGGCGCACCTTGTGGGTACCCTGCTCCTTGGGCCTCCTGGCACCTCCCTGGGACCGTCCAATTCCCCTTCGGGCCCCTCACATCCCATTTGAGTGGGGAGGAGGGCAGCACACCTAGTGTTCGTCATTACAAATAGAAAAGCTGATTTTCTTTTTGTTAGCTAAAAAAGAATTGATAAGGTAAAAAAAACTTACAATGGGGTCTGTGGCTCCCATAGAGTTGGAGTTCAAGAGGGGAGGATATAGGAGGGCGAGGGGGTGCTGTGAGGGGGGTGCTGTGAAGGGGGTGGCTGTCATTGTTGAAATGCCAAACTGAAAAATAAAATTTATTACTTTTGAAACAAAATTGATAAGTTAAATAAAAATACTTAATAGGGCCACAGGCCCCATGGAGATGGAGAGGGAGGGAGGCGGTGTCATCCTGGTTGGTGGTGGTGGTGAATGGTGAGCTGAAACAAAGTGGCACTGGCGATAAACATGACGTCACTATTTTTGATTCCAAATATCATTGGCTGAGCTGCTCTAGAGCCATCAATTCAGCGCAGCTCGGCAAGCTAGAGCCGAATTACCAGCTTAGGCATCAGAGCAGAGCCATAGCCAAGCCAAGCCGAGCTTTGGCAACACTAATGATGTGGCAGCATCTGTGGAGGTTGTGCTTCTGATGTTACAAGATGTTCAAAACTTAATAAAAAAAACTAAACAAAAAGAAACCTCACCTAGGGCCTAAACAACATCCATTGTCATTTGGGCCTGAGTTCTACAGCTCCCCTGGACCATTGTCTGGTGTGGTGGCAGGCATGAGATTAATGGGTGGTTAAGTGGGGGACTTAGAGAAATTCCAAAGAGTAGCCAAGGCCCAAATGAGTCCTTATGGCCTTGATTTGCTTAATCTGCTTTAATGCTGGAAGTATCTGGATACTTTTGACATCACTTAAAATATAATAGTCCTTAATGCCTTGGAAGTTCTTTAACTGGAAATGTTTTCTTATACTCCTTACTCTGTTCTATCTACTTAACTGGTCATGAAATGTAAGGGAAAAAATGAACTAATTTTACTTAATGTTCAGGTCCAACAAGGGCCATTCCTCTTTAGGTAATTAAATATCACCTTATTTAGAAGGAGGTGATTGCTCAGGTCCATTAAGGGACATCCTATTTAGGGAATTAAAATTACCTTATTTAGAAGGAGGGGAGACCATATGTTAAGTAATTCTGATCTTTGCTTGTTTCCAATGTCAACAAAATATGACAAGAGCTCTTCAGCAACATTGGTTGAAGTTGAATTGAACCAGAAACTGTGCCAGTGATTATAGCATCTTTGAAGAGCCTGTCCTGTTTCAACAGGGATATTGACTCCTCCCAGTGTTTGTTTTTTTACACATAAACTTTAAGCCATTTTGTTATATGACTGGTTCTCAATCATATGTGATACATTAGGGTTGGTTGGACTGCCCCTGCAAAAACTTTCTTTGGTGTTTTGACTGCTCAGACAATGTACCCTGTGACAATGCCAAAATTTCCCAGAGTGCCAACATGATATCTTTCTCCTCGTGGGTGGCATCTTCTCCACTCCAAGCATGGATGAGGCAGCTGTCAGCCAGCACAACAATGGCACTGATGGATGGACAGTTGAGACAGAGAACAAAGGGGAAGCATGTGTATATATGTAATGAGACAACAATGTACATGATGAGTACTATACAGATTTATGTATGAGGTGTGGGACCAGAAGACAGCCAAGATGACCAGACCCTAGGTCCAACAGACACCAAAGAGATTCTGGGGATCATCTGCTACCAGTGTCAAACAACTCAGTCATGGCTGAAAAATTAACATGATGAAGACTATAACTATATGTATGACAAGAGACCACCTGTAAAAAAAATATTCCCTACACCAGAGGACATGGTGACAGAGAAAGAGAGGAAAGCAAGTTTGTGGTCAGTGAAAGCAGGAGGACCAGGAATGCATAGGAAGGAACTGAAGAGAGGGAGCACCAGGGGAGCAGGAAAGACTGGATGAGTGAAGGGTCAATGCTTTAAGTCTACTCCTCAAACCTATAACAATCAGAAATATGGAACACACAGAAAAAAAGGACTTACTCTTGAAAGATTCAAAACTACAGCACAATCAGGTGAAAATGCAAATCATGCAACATGAGAAACTATTGACTCCAGAGGAACCCTGTCAACAGGACCATCATCCATTTTTGAGGAATACAGTGTGGCAGGGAAAAAGCTATAGCGACAAAATGGATCATATTGTCCCAGTGGAAGAAGAGCCTGGCGTTGGACAGAGAAGTAGACATGGTCTCCAGAAGTGTCAATCCTCTGGATGCTGCCTGCAACAGGTTTGCAAGAAGGTGGTGAAGGGTAGTACAAAATAAGACTGTTGCCAAGATGTGTTGATGAACGAGAGAATATGACATTGTTGTGTGAATAATAGGCAACATCAGTCTTGGAGATTGATGCAGAAGATGAGGAGCAGTAGTTCATGTCTTGCTGATACTCATAACATGGGGTGAATGCTTTGTCAAATAGCCGTTTGAATTGCCTGATGATCTCAGGACATTCTGACCTTCTCAACCAGTGTCGAAGATTGGCACCTCTGATGTATGACTGTAAGAGAGTGCCTTCCAATTGACCTATAAGACTTAAGTGCACAGCTAATGAAAGTATTCAGGAGGCTCACCACCAATTTTATCATTTGTATTGATCTTCTGCAATGCACCAACTAAGTGCTCAAAGGGGAAACACCACCATGAGATGACAGGGCCAAAGGGTAGAAGGAAGTCTGATAGGTGAAGGGAAGCATGGACAATTGACCGTTTGTCATGCTTTTTTGTGTGAGGATGTACCACATATAAGCCATCCACCCACATCTTTGTGAGTTCACAAAACTTGGCTGCATACTCAGAATTCATGGTATACTGACAAATAATGGTCACTGCCTGGAAGAGAGCCATGGTATGGTCCAGTATGTTAAGGAAATGGGATCCCTCAATAGGTGGAGAGCCATTATCAAGTCCCCACAGTGTAACCAGGGCAATTGGAAGGTACACAGTGCTTAGAATGCGCCACTCATCAGCCTTGATAGTGCCAGCACTAGCTTCACCATAGTTAGATGGAACAGAGTTGATCCAGGATGGTGTAACAGTTGATTTGATAACATGTTGGATATACTGCATAGTTTCAAGGGTGGCAGTCTTAGGAACATCATTGCATGATGCCAAGGCATACTAAATCGCTATCAGATCACATCAGCAAAGTTGAATTGTTTGTATTCTAAACTCACCCAGGCAATCAGCAATTGTGAAAAATCATCCTTCTTCTTTACAGGTTTACAAACCACTGTTAATAGATTGAGAGAATAGCAAACAAATTTGAGGGGCTGCAAATTCTTGCTAAGAACTTTTGTTTTCAATTGACTTTCATCAATATAGCGACCATCATCAGGGTCAGCACCAATTTTCAGTGGCAGAGTTAAGATCCTATAAATATCATTGATGTGTTAAATCTCTGAGTCACGTTTCATTTGGTATTCTTCTGGCACATTCAAACTATAAGGGATCCAAGGGTAGAAAAATGCAGGCTGCAAAGGACTGGTGCCTACTGCAAGCTGGAGATCAAGTTGCAAGACAGATTGACAGTGGTAATGGACAAGTCCCTCAAGAATGCAATGCATGCTGTCAATTACCAGCATCTGGGTAGGATCCCAATATGGCAGCCTCCAGAATTCAGACCAACGTACACCATGGTTCTTGAATATCTCCTTCCTTTTATCCAGAGTCTTGGCATCTCGCCAAGCCTCTGCCTGCTGTCGCATTTCAGTGATGTCCCTTGTCTTCCACTTTAGCTCAGTATTGTATAGGTTGTCACGCCCCTTTCCACTACACACAGTGCAGTAGAAGTGAGACCCATGCCCAGCACACCCTGACACCTTACGCGCAGCAGGTAAGTCATTGATTGAGAGAGCAATGGCTGCTTCGACAATGGCTCCTTCCAGACAAGAAGCAGTCCGAGAAATATGGATCCCTTGTTTCCATGCAATTTCTAGCTCATCAATGACAGGTTGAGTGAAGTGATTGAGCTCCTCAAGGATGGGTTCACGTGGCCCTGGGATAATGCCTGCTAGGAATAAATGTTCTGGCAGATAACGGATGGACTGAGGGAGGTTGAGATTGGCCAAAGAGATGACACCAACTGAGTTGTGATTTCCACGTTTCCTGTTACCACTTGGGTTGAAAAAATCAACATGGATAGCAAATGCCAGCCTGATCTTGTCCCCCCTATCAATGAAGAGCTGTCCAGGAACAGGGCCTACAAATGATCGCATGAACTTAGCATCAAAGACATTCATCATGCTTTCAGGATCCTGCAGTGTAGCATTGGCATTGTCACAGGCTTCATTACAGAGTCATTCGACTTCAGGATCAGCGAGAGACCGAGCGAGGTATTCAGAGAAGGATGCCACAATGTATGGTTTTATAGGTCGAAGCTGACCATTCCGCACTTGCAGTAGATCTGTACCACACTCAGCAGGACCATCAGAGCCGATAATATGGTTCCTACACTGAAGGGGATACTTTGCAGTTGTGGACATGCAGTTGTAGACAGGTTTGTGAGTGAAATTACAAGACGGACATGTCGCAAATGTCGTTGTTTTACTGTCGATGTTGAATCTATTTAGTGCCAAGTATAAGCTAGTTGGCAGCTGGTCAAGGATGATGTCTTGTGAGCCAGTGTACTTCTCTGCATCACAGGACAATCCACTTGACATGGCCATCTTTACAAACATTGTCACGACATTGATAATGAATTGACACGGATTGGCACTGAGCCCCAAGATGACATGGCATACAATGCCCAATAGAATCGTCAGCTGAGCTATGGTATCCAACTTCCCCACTGGGTTTTCATAGAAAGGCACTGAAGAAATTGTAAGCTATGGTAATGCAACATTGTTCAAAAGTAACGCGCCTGCATCAAAAAAGACTGGTGTTGTGTCTGGGGGCTGCGGAGGTAGGGTTGCTCCAAGGAAACTGATACAGGAATCAATTGACCTCAATAATTCCATCAGTTCTGCTTTGTGGTCAACTACCTCCTTCACTCAAAGCTTGATAACCTCAAGAGATTTCGTCGCTGATTTGACACCCTCTGAAGCAGTTCTGAGTAGGGTGCATAAGGAAGCGGCATCAGGAAGAACATTCTTGTCGAAGGAAAGAGTAGCTCCAATCTTGTGAGCTTCGATCTCAACCGCTGCAATTGTATCCAGAGCTTTTTTTCTCCATCCTCCCTTCACCGGCTTAGGTACTGGGCTGAATGCGGCAGGGCGAGGAAGACCAGACCTCGAAAGATCCCGTGGAGGAAGTGATTTATACAGAGTAAGAGGAGGCCGAGGGATGCTGGATTTCGAAGGCTCAGGGGGAGGGGGTCTGCAGCGGGACTCCTCGAGAATGGCTTGAATGCCAATCTGAACCTCACTGAGGTCGATGCCAGCTGAGATATCAGACTGGTAAAACTCGCGAGAAGATGAGTATAGTTTACTGGGCTGCTCAGGGGACGCAGAGGTTTTGTCGGCGAGCATCAAGCCTGTCAGAAGACCGGAAAGGGAGAAATTGTTGTCCTCGACCTAAACCTCTTTCAGAGCTGGCAAAAGAGGGGAAATGAAATAGCTAACCTGGTCTATCACGTTACTAACTTCACCCAGAGCTAACCCATTCATTTTATCAACAAGATCTGAATGCTAATGTACAACAATTAGAGATGGTTGAATTAGAGTATAAAACTAACCTCGTCTACCACACCCAAACTGTTCACCTTCTCAGCAAGATCCAGATCCTGGATTAGAACAATCAGCTATGTCCAAAATGAGAGTTTTGAGCATTAAAAGAGAACCTGATTTGCCTTGAATTGCTTGATTTCGAGGATGTGAGTCAACTTCTCGACTTTCCGTACCAAGTGTCCGCCAGGATGGATGTCACACTTGCACAGGTAGGTATGCATTGTCCTCAGATAAGGTTGTTGTGGAATGGGCCAAGTGAGTTGGTGGCACCAGTTTAAGAAGGAAAAAAACAAGGCTGACGAAATCTACAACAAAGAGTGAGGAGAAGCCACGCAAACCAAACCAAACAAGGTCAAGCCAAACTGCGGTGAGCGGCAGGGCGTTATCTGTACAATACGGTCATCGTATTTAAACTCCCATCTTTCTGATCACTCATTCATACCTGCATGCGAATATTTCAACAAATCATACCAGTCCGGAGCTCCCACAATCATTTCATGTAACTTATTGCATATCCCTCATGTCTAAATGGATAGTCTGATATCTTGCATTCTGGTTTAGTCCCTAAGGCCTTTCTATCTATGCTTACACCTTCAACTGCAACCTTGATGCCCCCGACCTTACCTCCTACCCATCCCTTGGCTCGTTCTTTTATCGTAAGCTTAACGGTTAACATTTGCAAACTCAGGATCATCCACGATGCTCACGTCCTTGTCCCATTTATGATTCAGCGTCACAGCCTACACAGGGGTGAATGAGGCCGTTCGATGCCCAGAAGTGCATCAAGGGAGTAGGTGCCTTTTGCCTGTTCAATCCGCCAATCTTTTATTGTACCAAGATGTAACACTGCTGCTAGCGGGGCTGACGAGCACAGAATCATCCACTGGCCACACACTGGCTGCCATTCGCCCGTATAGTATCCACCTTAAACTCCCACTCGGTGTCCTCTTTGGAATCCTCAAAGTCAGTGTCTTCCCATGGATCGCCTTCCCCCTCCTTGTTTTTTGACGACGTGGAATCAACACCTTCTCCCCTCCAATTATCACTCGTGGTAGGCATGTCCCACTTTTGGCGTTCGACTGGAACATGGGGAACGGTAGCAGGAGCCAAAAACACATCCTCATTCTCGTTCTCTTGGCCCGGCGCCTCATCTCTCCCATGTGTCCTCGGGCTTCGAGTTTGGGTGCCCTGTTTGACTTCATGCAGATGTGCCATCCTCGCCCACTGCCTGGTGCTTCTCCTCTCATATCCCTTCACTATGTGTAGCAGGGGGACACAGGTTGCTTTGAAACATGACGTGGTTTGGGGACTTCAAGTTGCTGTGCACGAGCGTGCCCTCGTATCCGTGGTGCAACCTCTTCTACCGCCAGGCGCATCCTCCTAGCTTTCTGTCCCGCACAAACTACTAACCCATCCCAGCTAGTCCACCTCCAACACTGCCTCCCTCCTCGGCCCCTCCCTCCCCAACTTTGCCCTAGTTGGCATCAACCCCAGCTGCGGCATCCCCCCCATCTTCGCTCCCTCTCCCCCTGCACCCTCCCCTGTCCCCAGCAACATCGCCAACCTCCTCGCATGTGCCCTCTCCTTCCTCCTCGTCCTCGCCCTCATCTACCTCACACACCGCCGAAAGGCCACCGCGGGCCGTCTCGAGCTCCTCGCTTTCTTGGCCATATATGCTGTCAGTCTGCCCCTCCAGCTCCTCACCACCGGCGCTGTCCTGCAGCAGGGCGGCACCTCCCTTGTCATGCTCAAATTGACGTTTCAGAGGATACCTTAGACGCTCTCTGTCGATGGGGTTCACTGCAGCTACTGATTCATTGTAGGCTTGCTCCTACTTACATTACGCCCATTTTCACCGCTGGTAAGCTACCCAAGACACATTAATTCCAATCCTAATCTGCCAGGATTCCCAGAAACGTTCCCAGTCTTGCCAGAAACTTTCCCGATCCCTCCCAAGCAAACCCATAACACCTTGAAAATTTCTGTTTTAAACTAGATATGATGTTGTAAAGGTGCTTTCTGGAGGTAGATGATGCCTTACCACGATATTTTGGCACATGAAGGCGACTGAGGTAATGCACATGATGACTTGTACGAGGGTTTTGAAATGGTTTAGGGTATAAGAACTACTGGTATTAGATTCAGTTCGCTTATCAGAGGTTTTCTTCCAGACATATATCTCGTTTTCTTGACCATCGTCCCGCGATTTCGCTGCAAGAATCATTGGGATTCCATCCACCTCTGTCGCCTTGGGTTCTGTTAGCGAGAAGGTGGACAAAAGAGGTTTTGACTCACCGTTATTGTCTGAACCCAATCATCTGGATCAACCCTCAGCTTGTCCACCACCTCCCCGCTTCTTCTGTCAAAAACGTAAACAATGCCATGGTCACTTCCGCTGACTATTGCACTGCAGTCTTCTGCAAAGGAGACTTGTTGAGGCCTCATTGATCTTGTAATGGGAACTGGGTAGGTGCGGACTCGAGCGCAGGAGTCTAACTGATACAGTGCTACTCCCTGTGTCGGATCGTCAATGCAGAAGACTCCTTGTTTTGAGTTCACTGCCGCATCACCACTGGATATATTGAGGGTATTTGCGAATGTGACAAGACATAGAACTTACATCATACCACCAATGCTTTGGGTGCACTCTATCTTCCCATCGCTTCCTCGCAGAACGTGGCTTCAAATATCAAAGTGAGAATGTTAAGATATACATTACACAGGAACTTACATTTGTCCATCGTGAAGCCCAAAAATCATGACATCCTTTTCTTCTCCCCCGGCCTGCCCAAATGCAATTGCTTTCGGCAAATAGTCGTCAATCACGACTGAGAAGATTACACAAAGCGCCAACATTGGATCCATTGCAAATATCTGTATTACGGCATTTCGATGGCAAACGGCAAGACGGTTCAACACCGCGTCGAATGCTAGGGCAGTAACTTCGCCAGGATTTGCCAGCAGCATGCAGCGCACCTCCTCGAATGCCTTGTATAACTTTACCAGAGCCAACAGCCAATGTATATCATGATGACCTACCGAACTTTTCGTTTGCTTCCAGCAACCGAGGAATCCGTTTTGAGTTCCATAGACTAGCCCATCTTCGGGTTCATCTTCCCGCCTAATCCAAACCAGGGAAGTAATGGCTCCTCTCTGACCTTCGCCAGTTGGACTCTCCAGAAGTGTCATTGTTGGGAGCTCCCATACGCGTACGCCATCAGTTCCTATGATCTGTTTAGCTAGTAAGCCGTATTGATAAAAGTAGAGACTCACCCCCACTTGCAACCTTACCGTCATCCGTTACACGTAAACATAAGACTGCACCCTGATGGCCTTTCAAAGACCTATGATGGCTGTATACGTTGTTTTGTGATGTCAGGTGTTGGAATTGCACACCATCAAGGCAGCTGGACATTGCGAGAACTTCTGAGCGCATCAGCCTATGCTCTGCCTTTTAAGTCCAGACTGACAATAAGTGCAGTCAGGCCTGGTAACGTTACTAATTGTTCAAGTCAACCAATATCCTCATGCTATTGTCTTTTCCTTTAAATTTGTGGAAGATATATAATATCCTTGAGTAGTAAGTAGTGTTTTGTCCATTTTGTCACGATGCCCACCTCTATGCCCACCTCCCCCTTTGCAAAGCCTCAACCCCCTCCACGTCTGGTTATAGTTCTCTTATGTGCAACTGACCTTGTGGTTACCAGATGTGCCAAGCCTTTACTGGTACATCAAGAACTATGTCCAAGCCGGTCCTTGGATGTGTCCCTTCCGAATTCCTGTACTCCTCGTGCTCACTTCCATCCCTACCGTCGCCCAGAAGCAACCCGTACTTCCTCTCCCCTTGGAAACCCTCCCTGTTCCCCCCATTTTTCCTCTCCCCTGGCCCGCTCCATTCACCCTTCCTCGACCCGTGCACCCACCCCATATCCTGATCCCTCAAGTGCAAGTTCTACCCCTCTCAGCTCTCCTGTGTCATCTCCGAGGTCCCTGGTTGAAGAAGAGATCAATTCATTCCCTCTGACAAATAATAGTCCCACACCACTTCCTGTTTCTAGGCAATAGCACGGGTACTCCCGCAGGTACCCAGAGCTCTACCCGTACCCGTACCCGCGTCTACCCATACCCGCAACCCACGGGTCACGAGTCACGGGTCACAGCGGGTACGGGTAGACCCCCGTCTCCCATTGTGTAACACCTCCTGCATAGGCCCCAACAATGACGGTGACAACACCATGTTGTCGCCGTCATTGTTGGGGCCTTGGATTTGTTACATACATTTAACTAATGGTTTCATCACTCAGATGAGTGTCGACAACCTTTTAATTATTTATGTACTATGTGTATGTACTAACTAACTTA